>CM060571.1:14015000-14045000 GCA_030625065.1 Alectoris magna | reverse complement strand
CCAGCTTCTCCTCCTGAAACCTTCCCTCCTAGTTCCCCTTCTGATAATCCTGATGAACAGATGAATGACACAGTTAATAACACAGATCAAGTAGACTGCAGTGACCTTTCAGAGCGTAACAAACTTGACAAGGAAGAATCCATGGATGTGGAGGCTTCCAGCATTAACAATAGCAGTAGCAGTTCCAAGAGTGTCAACAATAGTATTACAAGCAGTAACAGCTCCACAATGGGTACCTCAGCTGTAACAACCTCTCTACCTCACATAGGGGATCTGACAACGTTAGGCAACTTTTCCGTAATAAACAGCAACGTAATAATTGAAAATCTTCAGAGTACTAAAGTGGCAGTAGCACAGTTCTCGCAGGAAGCAAGGTGTAACGGTGCGTCGAACAACAAGCTTGCTGTACCTGCCCTGATGGAGCAACTGTTGGCTTTACAGCAGCAGCAGATCCACCAGTTGCAACTGATTGAACAAATTCGTCACCAAATATTGTTGTTGGCTTCCCAAAATACGGACATGCCAACGTCTTCAAGCCCGTCTCAAGGTACTTTACGAGCATCTGCCAACCCCTTGTCCACATTAAGTTCCCATTTATCCCAGCAGCTGGCTGCAGCAGCTGGATTAGCACAAAGCCTTGCTAGTCAATCTGCCAGCATCAGTGGTGTGAAACAGCTACCCCCTATACAGCTACCTCAGAGCAACCCTGGCAGCACTCTAATTCCATCCAGCAGTGGCTCTTCTCCAAATATTAACATACTGGCAGCAGCAGTTACAACACCGTCCTCAGAAAAAGTGGCTTCGAGTATTGGTGGCTCACAGCTCAGCAACCCACCAGTATCGGCATCATCTTCACCAGCTTTTGCAATAAGCAGTTTATTAAGTCCTGCATCTAATCCACTTCTACCTCAGCCCACCCCTAGTAACTCTATTTTCTCCAGCCCCTTGTCCCATATTGGAACACCTGCAGAGGATTTAAACTCCTTGACTGCCTTGGCACAGCAAAGAAAAAGCAAGCCACCAAATGTAACTGCTTTTGAAGCAAAAAGTAATTCAGACGAGGCGTTCTTTAAGCATAAATGCAGGTTCTGTGCTAAAGTGTTTGGGAGTGACAGTGCCTTGCAGATTCATTTACGTTCTCACACTGGCGAGAGGCCATTTAAATGCAACATATGTGGAAACAGGTTCTCCACAAAGGGAAACTTAAAAGTCCACTTTCAGCGGCATAAAGAAAAGTATCCTCATATTCAGATGAATCCGTACCCGGTGCCGGAGCACTTGGACAATATTCCTACAAGCACGGGTATTCCCTATGGGATGTCTATACCGCCGGAGAAGCCTGTCACGAGCTGGCTGGACAGCAAGCCAGTCCTCTCCACGCTCACCACTTCTGTGGGGCTGCCACTCCCACCGACGATACCAAGCTTGACCCCGTTCATCAAAACTGAGGAGCCTCAGCCGATTCCCATTAGCCATCCCTCTGCTAGCCCTCCCTGCTCTGTCAAGAGTGACTCGGGAACCGCTGAGCCCACATCAAAAATTTCCAATGGACTTTCTGATGAGGTAGAGGCTGGTGCTTTGCCTACCTCAAACGGCAAAATGGAAGAAAACCCTCAAAATTCAAACTCCGTTGCTAACATGAGCAGCTCTGTGAGTTCACCGGCAGCAGACTCGGGCTCCGGCGGCATCGCCACTTTTACAAATCCACTGATGCCTCTAATGTCAGAGCAATTTAAGGCAAAGTTTCCATTTGGAGGACTGCTGGATTCGACGCCAGCGTCTGAAACGTCAAAACTGCAGCAACTGGTAGAAAACATCGACAAAAAGGCAACCGATCCCAACGAGTGTATCATCTGCCACCGAGTTCTCAGTTGCCAGAGCGCACTGAAAATGCATTATCGCACTCATACCGGTGAGCGGCCATTTAAATGTAAAATCTGTGGACGCGCTTTCACCACTAAAGGCAACTTAAAGACTCATTACAGCGTCCACCGTGCCATGCCCCCCCTGAGAGTACAACATTCATGCCCGATCTGCCAGAAGAAATTCACCAACGCCGTTGTGCTTCAGCAGCACATCCGGATGCACATGGGAGGGCAGATCCCAAACACCCCAGTCACCGACAACTATCCCGAGTCAATGGAATCTGATACGGGATCTTTTGACGATAAGAATTTTGATGATTTAGACAACTTCTCAGATGAGAACATGGAAGACTGTCCTGACAGCAGCGTGCCAGATACTCCGAAATCTGCAGATGCATCACAAGACAGCTTGTCTTCTTCCCCTCTGCCCCTGGAAATGTCAAGTATTGCTGCTTTGGAGAATCAGATGAAGATGATCAATGCAGGACTTGCTGAACAACTTCAGGCGAGCTTAAAGTCAGTAGAAAATGGGTCAGTGGAAGGGGACGTTTTGACTAACGATTCGTCATCTGTCGGTGGTGACATGGAAAGCCAAAGTGCTGGAAGCCCTGCTGTCTCGGAGTCTACCTCTTCCATGCAGGCCTTGTCCCCATCCAACAGCACTAATGATTACCACAAGTCACCAAGTATCGAAGAGAAACCAGTGAGAGCTTTAGCAAGTGAGTTTGCCAATGGTTTGTCTCCAACCCCTGCAAACAGTGGTGCTTTGGACTTGACATCTAGTAACACTGATAAAATGATTAAAGAAGAGTCTCTGAGCATGCTCTTTCCTTTCAGAGATAGAGGTAAATTTAAAAACACCGCGTGTGACATTTGTGGCAAAACATTTGCTTGTCAGAGTGCCTTGGACATTCATTACAGAAGTCATACCAAAGAGAGACCATTTATTTGCACAGTTTGCAATCGTGGCTTTTCCACAAAGGGTAATTTGAAGCAACATATGTTGACACATCAAATGCGAGATCTACCATCACAACTTTTTGAGCCCAATTCCGGTATCGGTCCTAATCAGAACTCTTCGGTTATGCCTGCTAATTCACTGTCATCGCTCATAAAGACGGAGGTTAACGGCTTCGTGCACGGCTCCCCGCAGGACAGCAAAGAAACACCCTCTGCTCTAGCTGCTTCGGGGCCGCTGTCCTCTGCCACGTCCCCTGTCCTGCTGCCTGCTCTCCCCAGAAGAACCCCCAAACAGCACTACTGCAACACGTGCGGGAAAACGTTTTCCTCCTCCAGCGCTCTGCAGATCCACGAAAGGACGCACACTGGTGAGAAACCTTTTGCCTGCACTATATGTGGAAGAGCATTCACAACAAAAGGCAATCTGAAGGTACTTTTTCCTCTCGCTATTCTTAGGTTTCATTTTGTCACTTCGCTGTGTTGGTTTTGGGTTTTGTTTTGTTTTTTTCCCAGTGTTCACGGCGATTAATGCTGCAAGCAGCGGTACCTGTGGGTATCTGTGGTATGATAAACAGAGTGGTAGTACTGGATGGGCTCTTGTTGAGTGCTTGCATTGGCAGCAGGTCCGAAGCGTGATCTGTTTTTGATGCGTAATTAAAATTCACCTCCTAGCAAAGGCCATCTATGTAGAGTGTGAGAGAGAACAGCCATATGTTGGTAGGCAGTACTAATAAATAGAGAAATGCGTTCAGTAACTCGCACGTCTCTTTAAGAAGCAAAAGGCTCTCAAATGTGTTCTTGTTTTTCGTAACTATCATGTAAAATGATGATTGTTTAAAAAAAAACTATCAACATAATTCTGGAACTAATGGGCATTACTTTAATTGATTATATAACTAACATTTCCTACTGATATGTGTTTGGAAAAGCAAATATACTTAAGTTTTAGAACACCAGTTGAGCACTTTACTGTGTACATTTTTCTGTTGACAGAGTATTTCTCTAGAGGTTGCTGCCAGTAATGTGAGATGAATAATTACTTTCAGGCCATTCTGTCTATACACGAGGCTCTCCGATGAGCAATCAGCAAAGGATACTTTCTGCCTGTCTGAAAAGGATGTTTATAGGGAAAAGGGTGTCAAATACAATACTTGCCACTGCAATGAAAGTGGACATAGCAATTCTAGCCCCAAACGCAGCTATCTGCAACTGATGGAGTAACACAAAGTCATTATAAGCTAAACACATGTAATAATTTTAAAAAAGTGAGAAGTGACGTACTGTTCGGGAGGAAGACAGGGTATGCTGGGCGATGGTGCTGGGCTGATCCAGAAGAAGCTTGTTTATTACTCCAGATGGGAAATGGAGCCCTGCGTCCGCTGCCTTTAGTGCTTTATTCTGTAACAAGACTGGACACGTTTGTGGACTGCTGCCTTCACCACGGTGAAAATAAGTTTGCCAACTGCTACTGGTTCTTTCTTTCTTTCTTCTTTCTCTCCGTCCAGGTACACATGGGCACCCACATGTGGAACAGCACTCCCGCGAGGCGAGGCAGACGACTTTCCGTCGATGGCCCCATGACGTTCCTAGGAGGCAATCCTGTCAAGTTCCCGGAAATGTTCCAGAAGGATTTGGCTGCGCGGTCGGGGAACGGAGACCCGTCCAGCTTCTGGAACCAGTACGCAGCAGCGCTGTCCAATGGCTTGGCCATGAAGACCAACGAGATCTCCGTCATCCAGAACGGCGGCATCCCTCCGCCGCCAGGGGGCCTGGGCAACGGGGGCAGCTCGCCCATCAGCGGCCTGACGGGAAGCCTGGAGAAGCTCCCCAGTTCGGAACCCAACGCACCTCTAGCTGGTCTGGAGAAAATGGCAAGCAATGAGAACGGGACAAACTTCCGCTTCACGCGTTTCGTGGAAGACAACAAAGAAATTGTAACAAATTAGTAAAAACTACGCGTAACATTCCTGCAAATAGTGCAACCTAGGGTTGCTTTTTTCAAACTGCAAGCTACAACATCACTGAGACTTTCCTTGTTTGTTTGTTTTTTTTTGTACCATGTTCTACTTCTAGAGTTCTAAGAGAGCTTATTTATTAGTGATATAACCTTGCTTTGCAAACAAATGCAAGCATTAACTTTGGTCTCCTGTATTTTGAACTAAATACTAATCGACTAGAGTGCTGTAAAGTTGCTGTAACATTTATGGCAGTTGCGAGTCTGTTCTGCTAGGTGATCTTATTCTGGCATTAACTTATTTTCTATACCCAGTTTAACACGAACTCTGGTATTGATGCAATGCCTCAGCGATGCGTTAGATCTCTAATAAAAATCTGTATATAAATGTACACTTCGATCCTGCTGGGAATTTTATCAGCAAAACGCATTGTTTAATTTTTCCAAACAGAATTAAGAAAAGGACTGAAAGAGTATAGACTGAACGGCGTGGGGGTCCTTTACACAGCTCAGTTTTTGATTTTTATTATAAAATTAAAACTGCTTTAATTTTTGTAGGTTTAACATTTTCCGTTTTGAACTGTTATTTGTATTGTGCTTTTTACTTGAGTCGTCTTAAATGTTAATACATTTCTGTACAGTAATAAGCACGCAGATTATTAGAGGAGATACTGAAGTGTTGTTTTGGTAGTTGAAACTGAGACGTAACATTTTGCCTTGTAGGTATATTCATTATAGAAGATGTGCTGGACTTTCACAATGCTGCTAAGTATAGCATCTTGAACAACTCTCGTGGACAACTGTAGATGCTCCTGTATATACAATAAGACATCACTTTCATTAAAATGTATATACGTTCCTTACAAGACCAAGCCCTACTCCTTGACGAAGGGAACAAGCATAGTGTCTGTTTATTTTGTATTAGGTATGGGGGCAGGGGGAACCTTGGACTGTTACATGCACTTTCTCGGAAAGCTGAAAGGAAAAAGAGGTCCAGTTTCTTTAACATTTAATACTTACTAACAGCAGAGATACTGTAATTTTACTCGAGTAATCAAATACATTTTTGCAACAGATAAAAACCCGCTGTCTCTGTGTTTTTGAAGTGTACCTGTACTTGGTAATCGTTTTGAATGTATTCTTTAGCCTTTCCCTCGGTTAACAACGAACTGTCCAGGTTGTACGTGCGTGTTTATATTTGTAAGTACGGGCATACATAGATGTGCTGCATATTGATTGCTGGTATATTTTTCATACTCCCTAATAGTGGGGACCTTCTCCTTAATTAATCAAGTACGCCTTCTCACCAAATTGTAGATATCCTGGCATTTTTTCTTTTCTTTATATATATATATATAGATAGACAGATAGATAGATATAAATGCTGCTAGCAAAGACCTCACTGAGCCTGGGTAAGTTTCCTTTGAAGGAAGTAATTATCACATTTAAGGCTTGATTTTGGTTCAAACGCTTTATATTTGATATTCATTTTCTTCTATGAGAGTCTGTGTTTGTGGCACGCTTACGCTGCTCTATGTGTGTTAAGGTGTCCACCTGCAAACCTCCATATGTCATATGGAGCCTATAGCTTGACTGTAAAGACAAAAAGAATCGCTTTGGCCTCGCACGTGATTTGGCTTCCCTTCTGCTCCCGCAGTGACCGCCGACCTCAGCGGGAGAACTGGGGACCGGAACTGAGCCCAGCGCTCTGACCCGAGGGCTGTGATCTCCCTCACGTTGTCACTCACGGCAAATAAATTAGTTTGGCTGCCTTCAAATTACGGATGGTCCAAACAAACCAACCAACCAGGAGCGACCAGTTGTGTACGCGCACACGTTTTGCTCACAACTGCAGCACGCAGGTATTTGCTTTAGAGGAGTTTCTTTGCTGTGGGCTGCTGGGGGGCCGTTCTGCCCTCCCGCACAAGCGGTCTCCTCGCCCTCCCCGTTGCCCGGGCTGCGAATCGGGCGCCGCAGGGAGCTCGGGCTGGAAAGCTGGGGAGGGAGAAAAACTTCCCGAGGAGTTTTGCCGTTAATATGATTCTGAACGCTCAGTAAAGTATAACGCTGTAGTCTGAACGCCTCCCGGACTCGGTATATTTTAGAACGCTTCTCCTGTTTTGACCGCGACGGTTCCGCGGTGCGCGTGTGGCAGCCGTACCCGGAGCCCGACGGCTTCTCAGTGCGAACAGTCGGGAATTTCGAGCCACCGTTTGCTCTCAGACAAAGGTAAACCGACCAGGCTTCCGCGGCCGCACCAGTGAAGCGCCAACCCCGCTCCGCGCTGAGCTGAGCGCGGCAGCAGCGCTGCGGGCGGTCGGGGCCGTGCGGCGTTCCCGGCTCTCCGCTCCCGCCGAGGCGGAGCGCCCCGCGCGCTGCGGCCGTTCTGCGGAAGCAAACGAGCGGTTTTCCCTCGAGGCCGCGCGGCGCGAGGACGGCCGTCGGTTGGGCGCGTGCCGGGCGGGGGCGGCTGAGGGAACCCCGCGCCGCCGAGCGGAGGGGACGCGGCGCTGCGGCCGTCCCGGGGGCTCCGTGCCCGCGCCGCAGGTGAGACGCGATGGGGATGGGGACGGGGAGGGGGGGCTTTTCTCTCCCCGCCTTTCGGCGGCGTTTGCCCGAGGAGCCGCCCCGGGACGCCCCCTTCCTCCGCGCGGATCGATTGCCGCGATGGAACGCGGCGGGGCGGGGCCGCTGAGCGCCGTTCGGTGCCGCTCCGCTGCGTTCCGGCCGCGGGGATGGGCGCTCGGCGGTGAGAAAGGGATCGGACGCGTCCCACTCTGCCCGGCAGACGCTGCCATCCATCCCCGGGCCCCGAGGCGCTTTTCGTCCGCCCCCCCGGAACCCTGGGCGGAGCCTCCGCGCTCCCCGCCCCGAAGCCGGGGCCGAGCGGCTTGGAGGCAGAGCTTCTCCCCGCCCTGCCGGGCGGAGCGCCCGCTGCCAACCGTGAGGGTGCGGGGGGGGGAGCCGCGCGTGTAATTCGCCCTGGAAAGACGGCATTACAACGTCCCGTTACTTGACACCGGGCCGTGGGCGCCGGGGGGAGCTGGCTGTCCCCGGGGTGGCGGCTGGCAGGCAAACAGAGGTGCCCGCGCTGCCCGCGGCGCTCACCCGGCGCAGGATTTCCTATTCGCAGACACTGCATTAATCCTTAACTCAGGAATAGGAAATTTTTCTTCTTTTTTAATGGTTTTGTTTGTGCGGCCGCATTTTTCTCATTAGCAATAAACTTTTCCTCCTCTTTTTCCTTCTCCTCCTTCACTCCCATCGCAATTTTATGATCCATTAAAATTTAGCGGCGGTTTCTCCTTCTTTCTCCCACCCCCCTTCTTTTTTTTCTTTTTCTTTTTTTCCTTTTTTCCCCCTTTTCCCAAACCAACGGTCGCTCAGCGCATTCGCTTTCGGGTCGCTTTCTGCACTCAGCTGCGATTTATTCAAACACCGGGCCGGCAGCGCGCGGAACCTCCCCGTGCGGGAAGGGCGGGCGGGCGGCGGAGCGCGCAGAACCGCGGGGCAGCAGCGCCTGGAGCCGGGCGCTTCCAGAGTCCCGCGCAGGGCCGGCCGGCAGCCGCACGCCGTGCCTGCAGAGCAGGAGGGGTGAAAGGCGGTGGGGGATGGAGAGAGGATGCAGTGCGCTGCTTCGCAGGGGCAGGAGAGAGGTGCGAGAGGGACTGCCCGGCTTATTCCACGTGCAGATGACAGCCAAGTCCCAAAGGTTTTTTGTCGGAGAAAAGGAGGATGGATTTCTGCTTTGCCTCCTGTGCTGGGCTGTGGTTGGAGAGGGCGTATTTGTGCTTTTGGGAGTCCTGAAGCCACAAGCTACCAGGTTGCGCCTTTGCAGGAGGCCGCTGTTACTTGGCACGTGAAGGTGCGACTGAAGTTCCCTTCTCCCCCCCCCCCCACCTTTTTGCTCCCTGCCAGGCTGCAGTACTTCTCCATTTATTTATTTAAAATCAAAGGATCATTTTCTATCTGGCTTCCTTCCCTTATGAATATGAATTGACAGAAGTTAAAATAATGTTTTGCAAATAAATGGGTACGGTTATTTACACAAGCCAGAAGCAATATGTCTTTTAGCTGCTGAGCTGAAATATAATGACTTAAAGATTTCACATACAATACAATCTCTTGTATAAATACTTCTTCCTAGGCAAAATGTTAAGGAGGAATAGAAGTTTGGTAATACTTATGGAGAAGAACAGAAATAACTGGGGAATGTGCAACTTCCCTGAGCGCGGGGTTACAGAGAGCTATGCTTATGTTCTCTCTCCTGATTTAATATTTCTGTTTTTTACATCCAGGCTATAGTTAATATAAGAGCAGCTGAGCCAGTCCTGCAGTCACTACTGGCAGTGGCCTAGAGGATGCCTAGAAAATAGCAAGCATGTGGTGATTGCTGCTTGGGAGCATCTCCTTGTTCTAGAGGCATGAGATACTCAGAGTTCCTGAACGACGTGCAGCGGCCTGAGTATGTCACAGGTAAGTGAGGTGTAAGCGTGGCAGCGATCAAAAGCAAGTTTCGGTCTCAAATCATACTATAGCTTTGTCCTACTATGAGTGTCTTTATCTTCTGTTTTTCTTTAGATATTTATTTTTCAATCCACGGACTAAATCTTTAAGAGGCAAAATCAACCAGTGTTATGGGGATAAGGACAAGCACTTGTATGGGAACTGTTGAGTTCTGGCCTGAGCCACTGATTGAGCACCTGTGGAAAGGACCAGCTCAGCTCTGGGAGCACAGGTGAAGGCAATTCAGCTGTGTGACCAGAAGGGGTGGAGCCTGGCTGCACCTCTCTGACACCTCATTGAAGGGCTGATTGCCGCTGGGGGAGGATCTCTGGTTGGAGATCCCTCCTTGGTGAAGCTTTCTCCTGTGAACCTGGAATCTTCTGATACAGGTGAACAATCTTCTTCCTTTATAGCACCTCTGTTGTGTCAGTCCTTTTGTCATCGCACCTTTGTTGTGATGCCTTTCCCATTGTATTGATCTCTTCAATTGCTACAGCACAAAGAGAGAAAACAGGAGGGAAATCTTTGATGATCAAGTCCATTTAACTCTGAGGGAGCTGGTGAAAACTGAGACGTAGAAGGTGTTCTGTACGAACCCTGCACATTGTATGGGACCAGAGGCTTGCAGGCAGGGTGGCTCAGTGTAGAACACCTGTGAGCTCACCCACCTGCTAGAGGGTTTTGGAGTAACGAAGTGATGACGTCTTCCTTTTTGTAGCAGCTGGCCAATCAAACCTGAACTGCAGGCTATTCTTAACTTCTGGAAGTTACTGTAACTTCTGGAAAGCAGTTTGCTTCTGGTTAGATGGAGACTAAAGGCACGTCCATACTTGTGTCAGACTGGGTCGAAGTGCAAATGAGGAACATCACTACTGGAACATTTGGCCCTGAAACTTCGGGGGCCATTTCCTCCTCTAAGTAAGAAGTCTCTCTGTGTTAGCAGGCATTCACATCATCTGTACAGACAGCTCTCTTGATCAGGGCAATGCTAAAGTGCAAAGGTCTATTTTTATTACTTAAAGGTCTTAAAAATGCAGCATCACAGTGTCAGATGGGTGTAGCAGAAGCCCTGCAGCACCTGGCATCAGGTGGTGCAACACAAGCAGCATTTGGGACTTGAATATGAAAAAAGTGGAGTGGTCTGGCACAATGTCATAAATGTGGCCTCACTGGTCACCACTTTATTTCCCTTGCTTTTCATGGGGAATACAGTAGAAAGCCGAGCCCCTAAGTCTATCCAGATGACTAATGTTAAGACTTTTATCAAACCAGTACCTGTTCTGATACTGAGCTTTCTTTAGCTGTGAATAATTCTAAATATCCTTCCTTTCAATGGGATTTCAAAATGCCGTTTAATAGGCATTAAAGGTATATTAATATTAATATTAATATTAGTATATTAATAGGCATTAAAGGTATTAATAGGTAGGGAAGTTAACATTTGTTTCATGTGCACAACAGTTAAGGGGATAATCATCGTAAATACTAAATGTGCGCTCATGCGAGCTCCTATCTTTCTGCTGGTCAGAATATTGAGCTAATAGCAAATTACAGAGAGAGACAGACCGCTAAGGTTTTCTATGTTTTAGTTGCCTGGAATGAATACTGACTCCTCTTGGCGAGTTGTTAGAGCTGCTGAGGGGAATGAGGCTGTCTGTGACAGTTGGTTTGGTTGCAGGGATCCCTTCCTATCAGCCTGTGCCCCTGGTGCACATAAATGAATTGAATCCCCTTTTGAAGTCAGTTCAGAATGTTTTGCCTTTAACACTGGGTGAGCTCTGCACAGATGGTTGCTCTAAAGATGCGTCTGGCTTTTAAGATAGAGACCTTTTCTGGCCTGAGTGGTTCTAAGGTCATTGCGTCCAAGATATTACTGGCTTTGGTTTTTGCTTTCGACTCAGTGAATGAGGCTGTAAGATAGAAGATACCCAAGACGTGCCAGGAAGGTTCACAAAGCTTGAGGAGATCTTATGAAACTTGAGGTAGAGCCAACACCTCTGAGTTTGAGAGAAGGCAACTCGTAATGCTGCGACTTGTTTGAGACAGAACTGCAGGAGGTGTTACCCTCCTGAAGGACTGTGTACAGAACAGGCTCAGCTTCAAGTGCCCCTGAAGGCCATTTAAGACAGTATGTCTAACGTTGCACTGTAGTAGAGAAAGAACACTTCTGTTGTGACACAACACAGCATAACAGCTTAAAACACCCAGACTATTACTTCTGTCATCTCCTTACTGATGTTATGTAGTTGCTTACAGTCTTTCTCTTGCTTGACCTATACAAAACAGTAGTGTCTGCTTCTGTGTTCTCTCCTGGATTTGAAGACGTTATCAAACCAATCCTCTCTTTCCAAAGCTCTATGCATTCATGCTGGCATCCTCGATAAAGCTGAGACACAAACAAAAAAGCAAACAAAACAGTCGCAATAGTATTCAATGCACTTAAACTTGGAGGAAATGAAAATCAATATTTGTCAAATGGAGGGAAAAGGTAAAATGGGCTGAGGAAAGATGTCTGGCTTTCTTAAAAGCCATTAGTGAAAATGAAAAGTTGACTGCAACGCTGAAATTTAATTTAATGCATTGCTGTTATTTGAACAGATAACTTTTTTTTTTCTCCTTCCCCCTCCCTACATCTACTGATGCGTGAACTAGCTTGATGCACGCAGTTCCTTATTGTTAACGCTGTTAAATGGAACTTAACTACACTTTCATATGGCATGGTTTGGAGCCTTGAAGCCTTCTGTGAAGTTTCCCTTGTGGTTGAAGCGTGGGGGTCTGAATCAGTAAATGAGAATTACATGTTCTGGGTGTTCATCACCTTGGTCAAAGCGCTTTAATCCCTTTATATGCTCCGTAAAACAGTTCTAGCAATAATTCCTTACCTTTCATTTTCATTTATTTTGAATTTGTAGAGAGGAAGCTGTTTGGATTAGTCTTTTACTAATATGCTATGTGGCTGCTCTCGGAATAGAAAGGCTTATGAAATATCTGGTAAAACGAAGCATGTGGAATTGGAAATGTCCTATCTAGTCAGAAATAAAATGCTATGTGCTGTACAGCATGGCAGCTCAGGCTCACCCCCATTGCTTCTGTGTCCTCCTGGTTGGTTTGATGCTGGCGTGGGGAGTGAGACAGCTGGGCTCCTTTGCAGCTGTTGGTTTTGGTGCAAGTTTCTGTAACACTGTGTGATGATCTCAGTTTTCTCCCATAGAGTATGCATCTGCATGCACTGTATGAAATTGCTAGCAGCAAGCAGAGCAGTGAAGCTATTTCTCAACATGCAGCTACTAGCGATGTCTACTGCCAGGTCCACTGTTGAGCACAGTTGAGGGATACTGTTGAGGGATAATGGCTAAAGAAAAGCACTGTTTTTGTATCTGACAGATTTTCTCCATTCTGTTTCATCAGTTTGCTTTTTATAACCCTACGTGGCAGTGGTGATCTTTGCTTTTGAAAGCGTAGCTCCGTGTTTTGAAACTTTGGCCATGTGTGGTATAAGTCATCGCACTGTGTTTGTGTTTAGACCTTTTCCACGTACTGACTGACGAAGGAAGGAACGATTTTCATTTCTTCAGGAGTCTGTAGTAACTGTCAACTAAAACCCAAAGTCCTGATTTCATATATTGCAACTTTTTAAGTGCTTTCTTCTTTCAGAAAATTAGACATTGGCAACCGTTAGAACAGAAATGAATAGTCAGGGCAGTATTCCTCCCCACCCCCTGATGGCAGTGGGCAGTTCCCAGCTGACATGCTAACTGACATGCTTCTGTCAGCCCTGTGGCTGGCCAGCAAAACAACCAACCAAACAAAAAAAGCAGCTAGGAAAAGGAAAGCAATTAGTTAGCTGGGGGTGTAGACTGTGTGTGTGAGTGGGGAGCCCAGCACTGATGGGGCTCAGAACCAGGACAGCTGGCACCTGTAGCTGGTATGGCTACACCTGTGGTGAGCTATGTGCAGTAAGACTTTGCCCTTCAGAGGGGGCCCAAGCCAGATTGCTGCATTCCCACGCCTGGTTTTTTGGAGACATGACTATAAGCAGATCAAATCCTTGCACAAACAGTGACTGCAGAAGGTCTTGATGTAGCAGTCCTGTGGTGATGTGATACATTTCTCTTTCTTCAGAATTAGTAATTTTCAACCTTCCTTCTTCCACCACCTCCTAATTTCTTTCTTGACCTGTTTCTCTCTGTTAGGGGTTGAGTCTCCATGTAACATGGACAGTTTCTGGAAGAGGCTGCAGCAGCAGTAGAGCTGCTGAAAGACATGCGTATTTATAGAAAATAATAAAGTAAAAATAAATCTAGGATGAAGTATCAATAGCTAGCAGCTGCAGCACCCTTTCTCCTTCTCCTGTTAAGTAGTAAAACCAAAGCGTAATTTGGAAAGGACCCCAGCTGGGATTTGAGAAACCAGTGTGTTCTGCACACCAAGGGGGAGTTGAGACGTTCACTTACGGGATAGGATGTCCCCACTTTCTGCAGCACCAGCTCACGTCCTGTAGTCAGTCAGTTTTTCCCCACTGAAATGTAAACCGAAGCGTTTGGTGGCGGTTGGCCATTTTGGCTCTCTCCAGTGTCACCGTAAGTAGCCCAAGATGGCTGGGAGGACCTCCTCTGCTGCGGGGCGCTGGAGTGGCTGAAGCCCAGTGCCAGTGGGTTGATGTGCTCACAGGGTTTGTGGAGCAACAAGGGGTGTGCAGAGAAGTTTTTGACTACAGCAGTGGTGGCTGTGGAATTGCCTCTGGTGACTTAGTCGTAAGCCAAGGGTTGATCTCATTTTGATTGTCTTCAGCAAATGAGAGGTGCAGGGATGTAAGGTTACTCTCTGTGTTCCTCTCTTGAGGTGTGCGGCTTCTGACCAAGTCTCAAAAGTTACTCCATTAGTTGTTTTTTGATATATGGCTTTCCTCTTTACTTCTCTAAAGACTCATGTGGATTCAGTACTGTCCTTCTTAAATGGATGGATTTTGGTATGGGAAGCCTTTGTTATCTTTGGTTTACACTCCAAAAGGAGATTGGCAGGGATGGGCAATGTTGGCAGATCAGGGTTTGTATTTCTGGGGAGAGTGAGAGAATGTTGGCTGCAAGTAGCTGCTGAGCCTTTGCTGGAATCTTATTTTGTTATCATTCAATGTTGTCTTGCTTCTGTTCTTTGTTTTCAAGTGCTCAGGGTTGATTTTTCTTGGGAAACACATTGAGAAAGAATTTTTTCCGTGTCCTTGTCTGGGAGGGAATGTAGGCAGAGTGGTGTCCATTTCTTCCTGGGTTCTGTTTGGTATGAAATTGCAGTGTGGGTCCTGAGAGAAACCTGCTTTTCACCTGGGAGAACCCAGCACTTGGGCTGCTCTGTGAGTGCCTGCTGTCTGTTTGCTCACCTTGTAGTATCTGTGTTCATTTCTTTAACTGCCATCTCTCTAGATTCACCTGAAGAGCAATACCCTGGCTTGAAATAAACCAGAAGTAGTTCTAAATATTTCAGAGAGGTTGTTTGTTTGGTAGCAGGGGGAGTGTTAATTCCAGAAGCATTTATTTGACACCCCTGGAAAAACTGGCCAAGGTATTGCAAGGACTTGAAATGGAGAGCTCAACTATTTAATAGCGGTCAAATGGTGCTACCAAAATTAGTCTTCACTAGCATCAGAAATGCTGTGTCCTTCTGGCTCGGTAATAAACCTACAGTGACTCATCAGGGTGATGCTGTGGCGTTTTCCTCTGCTCTCATGGAGCAGAGTATTGATCAGGCTGTGAAATAATACAGCAGCTGAAGCTCAGGTAGCAGATACGCATCGAATCACTCTCCCTTTACTGAGCCCCTACACCCCAGCATTATTTATAGCAGAAGGATTGACTCTGGAAAATAACTTTGATAAATATGACCTCGTAGCACCTGTTTAAGTGATGGGGAAGAAAATATTTCCTAGTTTGTTAACTTTAAGTATTGGGAGTGGAAGTGGTGCGCGCATAATAATATTACGATTCATACAAACCACTTTCCAACCAACTCAATATATTTCATTACCTCTTTCCCAGCAGAAGTATTGATTTTTTTGTTTTGTGGCTTTATAACACAATTTTGAGGCTGTTGTAGTTTAATGAGCCATGTTCTTATGATGTTTAAAAAGATTTGAAGCGTTTGTTGAAACAAATATTATGGATTGCCCATCTCTTGTCATCTTTTTTTTTTTTTTCCCTCCCTCTTCCCCATATAAACCCAGCCCAAAATGAATGGGGCAGCCAGCTATGCGGCTTTTTGTACCCGAGATCAAAGTGCTGCTGGGGAACAATAGCAGGCCACGCTTCTGTGTTCGTGACCACACACAGCAGCACCTGCAGAGCCGTAAAATGTCATTGTTGCTTCTGCAGTTTGAGCACAGAGGAAGCACCACTGAGGTGGCAGATGATTCTAATAATACTTGATGTGAATTGATGGGGAAGGAGGACCATAACACAGAGGGCTTTTTATTATAAGCCTTGACTTGCCAAGCTGTGAACAACAGAATGCTGCACCTGTGGACTTTCTTCAAATCAACCATTATGGAAAGTGACAGATTTTATTAACTTAAGGAAGAACTTTTCAACATAGGAGCCTTGTAGTTTATTTTGGAGATGTGCGAAGAAAAGAAAAGAAAAAACCCAGGATGTTACATATTTCCCTCTGCTTGTGTTTTTTCCAGTGGAATCCGTGCTCTGCTTTTTGAATGTGTTGTGTGGAATCATCATTAGAAATATGGATATATCTAAAGAAAAATGTAGCAACATCTTTAGGATATTTTTCTTCCATCCATGTCCATTGCTTCTTGTATTATATTAAAGGAAGTTTGGAATTAGTGGGAGTAATTATATTGCTTGATGTGATGCGTACAGTAACTTTGAGAAATTCAGGACAGCCGAAGCTTGACAAAAGCTGCAGGATAAGGGTAAACTTGTTTGTCCTCCGAAAGGGAAGTGATTGATGCTGGGCACTGTCTTTGTGCAGTCAGCTCCTCTCGTGTGCATCCCTCTCTGGTTTGGTTCTGGGATGGCAGAGGCTGAACCCGACAGCTGTAGGATGGCAGTGTCATCCAAGGCACACACAGGTACATGGAGCTGGCATTCACTTGAACCATACAGAGCTTCCTTGCTTCTCCACACAGATTAGTTTGTTCACGTCCATTACACCAGAACCCCATGAGTGCTTGAAGTTGTCCTCTAATGTTTCTGCTCTGGGATTGGTGCTGTATCAGCCTGGTTCCTAGAGCAAGTAGAACACAGCATTTCCAGTATCTCCTTTTTTCAGGTGGCTGCTGTGCCCTGCTGTGTAAAAAGAAGATGCTGCAAGAGCTGAGAAGGTTAGATACTGGTGGTGGTCTCATGTTAGAGCAACTCCTACCTGTATCAGAAGTGAACAAAGTGTGGGATTGACTTATCTAGACTTTTTGTTACTTTTATTTAACAATGTGTGGCTGTGACTTCGGTATGGCCACAGTAATTTTGCCAGGTGTAGACACAAGCCTTCTGCACCCGTATGAATCCAAACATCACAATCTTTGTGTAGGTGCAGTTAATACCCAAATGATGACATAACTGAGGCAGCCTTAAAAAGAAACACAATAAAAAGGGAAACCTTGATATGAGCACTTAATCGTCTTCATATGCATGTAGCTTTTACAGTCAATTTTGAGTAAATCATAGGTGTAGTAATTCATGCAATATTAATTGCTCACTGTTGACAAATCAAGCATAAAGTCAGCTGGATCACGATTATCAGCAGAAATCATTGTGCTTTTAGCTAATTCTTCTTGCTCTAAAAATGAGCCGTGGCTAAACTGGAAATCATTTTGCAGAAAACTCTTAAGTAAAAGCGGTCATGCGGAGTGGTTGGTGGAATATTGCTTTTCATTTGCACAAACAGATGGTAAGCTTGGCCTTCCGTTTAATCAGGGAGTGACAGACAGGTAGCACCGTTATGTATTTCAGATGGGAACTTCTTCCCATAGAGAGAAAAACTTCATATTCAATAGCTTCTATACCAAAAGAGAGAAATATTTACCAGATATTAACATTATCCTTTGTGTTGCTGTAACCTGCCGTTAGAATTAACTCATGCTGGAAAGCTGCTGTATTTAGTCGACTATGGGAACTTTTGTTTGATTTATTCTCTCCTCTCTTTTCATCTTGGCAGTGCATGTAGCCATCCAGAACTCAAAGAAATGGGGCTGTTAATAAACCTGCAAGCAAAGAACTGCCTTAACAATTCAGGATTCACGGATCTCTGGCCATATTCTTTTTAAGCTAATCTTTTAGATAAGATTTTTGATATCAGTTGTTTCGCTTTCCTCTCCCAAAGCATAATACCTGGTAACCTAAGCAAATACAATCTGTTTCAGAAGAGGTTCTGCCAAGTGCAGCCCCTGGTGTGTTTTAATGTCACTGCAGAGATTATGTTACCTTCCTAGAAACAAAATCTTTTTTTCCTCCCTTTCAAATGGAAGTCCCCTGATACCCCTGTCAGAGACTATTTGTTATGCAGAGTTTTGTGAAGCAATCAAAATTAATTCACAGTGATCTTTTCACCCAGAACCCAAGCCCAAATAATGGGCTTTCTCAACAGGTGCTCATTGTGGCGGTTTGACTCCAACTTGCCAGACTAAAGATTTTGTTCTTTAGCCATATTTTAAAAAAAAAAAAAAAAAAAAAGGGAAAAAAAAAGAATCCTGCACTTGCAATTTACTAATCGTGAGCAGCTGCCCAGGAGGACACACCTGCTGAAAAGTGATGTATTTGAGAACTAAAACAAAATGAATGTTTCCATATTTGTCTATTTCTGTACTTAATAAAATCTCATTTATAAGTCACTAAAAGTCTGCCCAACAGCAATGCCATCACGTGTTGGTGTTTTATTAGGAACTGAGTAGTGTTGTCTCTAGTTGTGGAGGAGCAATGTTCCATCTGAATGCTACTTAAGATGTTCTTCCTGAGTTAGGGTTTGTCGTAGGTTGCATTGTGAAATGAAACTACGGTAAAATAAGCAAAAAGTCCCACAACTTGATTCAGGGAAAATGCTACAGGAATACTTGCATTACTGTTGGTACCACGATAATATCATCTTCTCGCTGCTTCTTCTCTAAGCAGCCAGGTAGTGCATGAAATATACTGCCATAAAGAGGTCGTACTGTGGAGGGTGAAGCCACGCTTGTCAGAGCATGGAAGCAGATGCCGTTCTGCTAGTTAGGACCTTAAGCAAGAACTGTGCCCTAAAACCTGCATTAATTTCACCTATACAAAGCAATATGCAGAAGTGACTTCACTGTACCGGTGATATCTTAGGATGGGAACATCTGAGAACATATGGCACATGTACAGAAGAGGAATATTGGGAATTGAAAACGACTGCTAACAATTTACTTTTGGACAGGACGGCTGCTACTTCTATCCTATTTAAAAAGGAAATCCTTGCCTGAATTTGTGTTGCTTACTATGCTGCCTTAAGATTAGACTTAGTTAAGAACAGCTAGGAAATGTTTGCCTTTGCATAGCCATTGTTAGCCATTGTATTGATGGTAATACCGCTGTAGGTTGAAGCTGGGCCTTTTGACATTGTCCTGCATTTTAGAAAGTTTGTAAGAAGTCATTAAGGCCCTTTATTGAAGCAGGTAGGGTGCAGTGGGCCTCCGACTGGACAAAGACATGGGGGGCCTGGCAGGCAGTTGCAGACAGAGAGGCTTTATTGAGTATTGCTTCAGCACAACTGCTGGAGGGAGAGGAGCAGCAAAAACAGCTTCAAAGGAGAAAGAATAAGCAGTAAAAAAGCATCCACCAGACCCACGTGAGTGCTGGTAACTTTTATGCCATTTAATTCTCATTACATTTTGGGGATGCAGGATTTTGTTTGTCTCCAAGAAGGAGCTGACTTTATCATCAATTTCTGCTAATGGAAAGAGAGCGCCCTGTGCTTTGGCTCTCTGTTTAAGTCAGAAGGGGTTGGGGGGGGGACATTGCTTCTTCTTTCAATAGCACCATTTATTGAGGGCTCTCAAAATATTGTCTAGATGTAGGTGTTAGATAACACCAGCGCCCTGTTGAGTGGACAAATATCATTTTACCTCTTTAACAAAGTAAGGGATTGAAGTAGGGATTAGTTAAGTAATTTGCCCAAATGCAGCAGTGGGTTGGTGACAGAGCTGAGAAGTGAGTCTAGGCTCCCAGTTCCCTTTTTATTCATGCTGCTTTAAGCCAGATGTAAGCAAAGGAAGAGCCATGTCTTAGAGGCTGTGACACCTGGTTCCCTGCTACAATTATGAATGTAATTGGGCTGCTTCCGTAGCTAAGTGAAATAGGCTAATGCTAGCTCCCTTTTTCTTGATACACTCACAGTGTAGATGATTATTACATACATATGTATGAAACTTGGGGTACGGCACCTGTAGTATTGTGCCACAATATAGCCAAAACTTCATAGAAACAACAAAGGCAAAAACCTTGACTCAGTAAGCAACATAAGGAGTATGCTGTCAGCATCTACTTGCCACCCATTTCCTCATGTACTTATTTATAGCATTGAGATATACCTGTTTTACAAGTGTAAATAAAAGTTTAAAAATTCCAGCTTCCAACTATTTCCCCAGATGAATGTGGAAGCCACCAGAAAGTCCTGGGCAATGAGATGACTTGCCTGGACTCCTGGCAGAAAGAGCCTCACATCTCACAGTGCTGGTCTAGTGTGTGATTGAAGAGATCCGACCTACACAGATGGTTGCAAGCTATAAAACTTCTCCACTCTTTATTACCGTTTACTGTTAACTGAATATTTGCTGTACATGAAAGCTCTAGTTGAAATGCATCTAGAATATTTATGTCACAGACAAGCATGTCACTTAACTAGTCCCATCTGAAAAAATCTTGCGGTGTAAAGCTGAGGTCTAAGCTAGTTCACAAGCCTCTCACGATTCCTTATAAGTTAGATTTAACAGTTTATTCTTTATGGAGCAGTTGTAACTGCTTCTTCTAAAACTCAGATCAGCCTAAAAAATTTGTCTGAAGTGGCAGTTTTACTTTCATCCTATATCTGAAGTAAAGCTCACTCTGAGTTGAATGTGGCTGTGAAACTCTGTTTGAAAATCAGACTTGAAAAACTATCACATCAATCAATAAAGAATATGCAGTTAATGCATGTGTGAGTCCCGATCTACAGAGGACCTCTAGTGAAGACTGGGACAAAGCTCTTTGACGTGTTACTCTTACTATACAGCTTGCTCTGCTCTTGCATCCCAACTGCTGTGCGTTCAATAAAGTATGAACTCATGAGCCACCAATGTTTCTTTCTATCTTACATTTGTATGTGGGCAATTTCATTCAGCTTCTTTAATGAGTTCTCACAAAATTTGTCGAAGAAGGAAGAGATCGTTTAGGCTCCTAGAGTAAATGTATGTTTTTTCCATGTGAAGTAGACGAAGCAATCCTATGTAATTAGAATATTTATGCCATTGAGGACTCGCTTATTTATATTCAGATCATCAGTCACACTGAGTAAAATATGTCTAGCTCAAAAGCATGCTTAGTGGATTCTAGAAGCATGAAAGTGGCTGAGTAAAGTAGAATGCTACATAAATGCTTGTAGGTAACTTTTAGCAGCACAGGAAACTACGTTATCCATGTAAAGATAGCATGCTGTTTTCAAACTGAATAAGCGTTGTATGATCTCTTCCCATTGAAAAATTATATTGCTGAAGAGTTAAAAATCAGTACAAAATATAAACAATGCAATGCTTTCTTCATAAAGCTGCCAACAGTATGACTTAGCAGCTGTTAGATGTATGTATTTGTTTCAATGGAATATTTAACTTCAGTATAGCTGACTGGTTTATTGTTTATTGTTGTTGATGGTGTGACTGATTACTTTGTTGCCATTCATTTTGATAACGTGTTTATCTGTTACTCATCCATTTTGAGGCTGGTGAAATGAAGAAGCTAACTGCTGTCAAGTATTGCTGAGGTATAACTCTCTACTTCTCAATTTAGTCGCTTCTTTTTTCTCTCCTCGCCATTTGCCAAGGGCTGCATCTTTCTTGCTACAGTATCTTTTACCACAGAAAAAAGCAACCCAAAACAATAGGTCTATTTGTATAAAGAGTGATGAGAATATTGTGGTTTTAAATGGATGGCATCCAAGGCACTGACTGCATTCAAACCTGCAGTAAATCCCCATCTTTATGCAGAAATATAGAAGGTTTTTGTTAATTGGCATCAAGTTTTCATCTGCAAGGGGGAAGTAAGCATGCATTCTATTTCAGCTGCAATTACTTACGTGCTACCTGTCTTAGTGATCATTTTCTGAGCTTTAGTGGACTCTCGGATGGATAAACAGAGAAGTGAGTTCTCTGCTTTGGTTTCCCGTGTGTGTAAACTTCTGATAGTAACTTCCTGGGAAGGGAATTGCAGTTACTTGTACAAAACACAGTAAACGTAAAATAGGACATCTTCACTGAGGTGTGTCTGCTTTGGATACCTTGACCTGAGCAGGTGGTTGGATTTAATGATCTTCAGAAGTTGCATCTAACCAAATCTTTTCTATGATGAGGTATACAGATAGAAGCAATGCTAAACATGTAGAAGAGAATTATGTGAGTATTTTGGAAATTGAGTTAAAATTGGGGAAAAATGGAAGGTCCAGGTGTACAAATTGTTTGTACTCCATACAAAATTAATAGAAATAAATACAAACCATGAAATAAAGTTATAGATTTGCGAAGTGCCTTATGAATATCTGATAGCAGTACAAGGCTCTTTGAGATGGCGCAGGAAGGAGGAAAAGAACAATGTCTCTTGTCTGGCTACAATTACAATAGGACAGTCAATGACATAACTTCTAGGAACGCTTTCTCCAAATGATGCAAAGAGCAGTGTTTGTCTGGAAAGAAATCAACAAGCGTTCTGTTTCTTAGCAGTGCAGTTATGTATGCTTCCTTCCTTCCTCCTCCCCTCCCTGTTGTGCCTATTTATCTCTTCTTTCAGCGAGTGTAGGATGTACAACCCTGCTTGGGGCAGGTGGAGAGGAGACAGGTTTCTGCAGAGGCAGATGAGGTGGTGCTGAGTACTGTTCTCTGAGGTCTGCAGTGCAAAGGGCACGTGAATTACGTGGTGCATATTGTTAAGTTACAGATGTCACCTTCTGATCAGTGCAGGGATCATAGCTGATACACAGAAGCCATTTTGATTGCCTCGTTGAAGAGACTGATTCATTAGCTCAAGGTGCTGAAAGTCTCTTACCTAAAGTCCGTTGTAAAATGGCAGCTGTAATTGCTGGCTTTTGTTATTTCTTCCGTCTAGTTTTGCATCCCAGTATCAGCCTTCTGTTTTAGCCGTTTTCCTTTCAGCTGAGGTAAAGTTGCCTTCCTGTCCAGTCTTCTGAAATACTTTACTTTTCCCATAAAGATAAGGCGGTGTAGACGGAGCTGTTGCTGTAATGTAGTAGCTCCCGTTTTCCACTGGGTGGTGTTTGAGTTAGTCTGCAGGCTGGTTTAAGTCTCTACGCCAAGACAAAGAATAGCTTGTTGTGCAACTAAACACAGGAATCCCAAGGCCATCCTAGTGATCAGAGATGAAACTTAGTTCTTTGTGCTTATTATAGTCCGACAGAATTTAAAAATGCTTGGGAATTATAAATGCAATAAAGATGTTAAAATGAGATCATTCTAGAACATTAAATGGAAGATTTCCTCTATCTATGTTAATTCAACTTCATCATTATTGCCTAAAGCAACCTTTAATTCCATTCTTGTTTTTTAATTAAAATGGGCGGATTACTCTGGACTGGATTTGTCTTATTTTCTCCCACTGAGCAATACTTCACACTGTTGGTGGCCAATGAAACTTAAGTAGGGCCAGATTTACTGGGTTGTTGCATGGAAATGCAATGCCACATTTTGCTACTCTTTCCCGTGTAAGATAATGTTGTATGCTTATTTTAAGATAATATTGTTCCCGAACTGGAATAGCAAATCCAAATACGTTAAAGTTCAGAATATTTTTTTTTTCAGATTCTTTAAATACATGCTAAGATCCCGATTTTGTACACCAATTCCCATTGCACAATAAACTGACACAGTATATCACTTCTCTAAGTGAGCTCTTGGAACCTGGTCCTCTATATGTTTATAGGAGTGAGTTGTGTAATTTTCCCATATTCATAAGCCATTTCTCACAATTAATTTTAACTGAGGAAGGGATGTGTCCTGAGTGTAGGCAGAGTTTGTGCATCAATATGCTGTTAAGGTATTGTAGAATATGTCTGATACTATGTTGTATGACTTTTCTACCCGTATCCTATTTTCTCTGCAGCATTATGCTCGTGTAGACAGATTTAGTCTCAAAGAGTTTAGGGACTTTACGGCGATAATGAGTTTATATGTACAACTTAGTTTATCTCCACATGAGCTTGAGGTTGATTTGGTTTTGGCTGCTGGCTTTCTGTTTGTTTGTTTGGTGTTGGTTTGGTGGTTGGGTTTTTAGTGTTTTGTTGTTGCAGTTGTTTGTTTTTGCCTTCCCTACAAAACTGAAGTTAGAGAACAACGCTCTGCCGCTGAGTTGACTGATGTCTGTGGGGCAATATACAGCTATCAGTAGAATGCTTCCAGAGTAACAGCATGAGGTCAGTTGCTGCCAACCAGAATAACATCAAGGGCGCACGCTTGTTTTCTTCCCTTGTCCTGCTTCGCTACTGAACAAACTAGGGAAGAGAACAGGAATTATCTTCGGCTCAGCATGCTAAGAATTCTTCATGAGTGTATGAGATGAGGCTGGAATGCTTGCAGTGTCTTTTCCACTCTGGCTCAAAAAACAAGTTCTTTTCTCTCTAAAAACAAAAAAGGTGAAAATTTACTCTCAGTGACCAAAGCGCAAAGAGTGAAGTTTGAAAGGCTAATTGTGAGGTCTAATTCCGTATAAGCTTTACTGATTATGCTTTGAGTTGGAATAGCTGTCTCACTAGGACTTGATAAAAATGACAGAGGAGCCAATGGAAGCTTTGGGCTTTGTATCCCACCCAGAATTTGTATCAGAAACAATTATAAAAGTAATGAAATTCAGCACAGAGTCACCTTGGATCCTGAGCCATTCCAAAAGCTTTCAGCCTACATTATTTTCCAACTGTGTCACTCTCTTTAACTATCTGTGTCACAAAGCATTACACAAAAGATGTCAGCTGTAATTCGTTTTCTTAAATATCTGACTCTAAAATGTGTGTCAGGCAATTTGTGTCATCTGTCAAACAACTGTCAGAAAGGGCCGAGAGGGGAACACCTGAGAAAAGTGTGGTGCTATGAAAGGTCTGTGCGTGGAAGTGCTGTGTCCGGTGCGAACCGCTACTTCAGGAGACCCTGGAAAATCCATTAACATCGCATTTGCAGCCTGCACAGATCCTGGATCAGATTCTCTGCTGCTGGATGATCTCTGGTAGCCTCAAAAGGTTGGCTACTGCCTTATGGCCAGCCTTAAAAAAGGGCTTGCAGCTCTTCCTATCAGGAGCTCGAGTGTTACCATGGCATCTTGGCTGAATTCTAATTATAGTTTATCTATTAGAAATTCTTGTAGGGGTCTCATTTAATTATTTCATTGTAGACCAGTGCTCTGAATTTCTAAATAGACGTGTTAAGTGAATATTCCGTTAGCTGTGTGTAGTTCTTTACCACAGCATTTAATAAGATACTATCTTTACAAAGCAGCTCACTTTTTTTTGATCAATAAAAGTTTTCTGCAGTGTGTGATGAGAATATTTTTGATTTTTTTTTGCTTCCTCCCCTACATTTTTTACATGACTTTCTCTGCTCTTAAACAGTAGCCACATTTCATTCAAATATCGTTTGTTTCATTGATGCCAGTGTTACATCCCTAAACATGGGCCTGGTTGTGTAATACACTGAGAAGAGGCACAGAGGGGTGCAGCCTTTCGGGGACTGTGATTTCATCTTAGAAAATATGGGAGCTTAAATCTCCTATTTTAAATACTTAAGGATTTGTTTGCCTAAAAGATGGTATATACTCTACTGTAATGATTTTCTGGAATGTCTAATTGTGACTCATAGTCAGTCCTTACTGGTGCTGTTAGTTGTTAAAATGATTATGGCTGCATGCAGTAGTGAAGAAAATCATCATTCAAGTATTTGTTTTAAAAATGATGGGCTTCTGTCAGGGCATGAAAAGCTATGGAGGCATTAATTGTCTCTTCTGTTACTTTGCTAAACCAATCCATATAAAAAGAGCAGATTAAATTGACTGACCCTCATATATTTAATGATTGCCACTATTTGACTAAGAAACATTTCTCAGGAAGCAGCTTGTCATGGGCTATCAATATTCTTTTAATCCCATGTTAGTTATTGGTGCACTTTGTTACTCTCCAAGATGGCCTGTCTCAAGTGGTTCTTCAGCTTGCACAGCAAGCAAATGAGATGCTAAGTGATTGCAAAAACAATTTGATTATAGTGTTTAATTCCTGCCCTATGGATTTTCAAGATCACTGATACTTTCTCTTTAGTTGTAGTTATTGCCCTTCTCACTGATTCCTCTGCTGGTAGAATTATTTCTTCTTAAATTGCATTTTCATCTCAGCTTTCTGCAGTAAGTGCTGGACTTCAGTGTACAAAGTTTTGCTATGATAGCTATACATGTCAGAATAGTAGTATAGATATTTGAGCATTGTTGGCAGTTAGCATCTTTGCTGGAAAGTACACAGAGAAAGATGAGTGGTTAGGATACTCCAGGCTTTTTCTCCACCATTTTTATCAGCTAGAAAATTGGATTTCGTATGATACATGGATGATGAGAACAAGACAGTGTCTTTTCCAAGGTGTCTGTCTTTCACGTGGTTGTTAGCTGGTTTGGGCCCATGTCTAATTTCTGTGATATCAAGGATCCTACTGCATTAGTCTGATCCAGTGTCTGCTTCACTCAGTAAAAAGAGCAGTCATAGTTTGTAACAAACAAACAGACAAAAACTTAATTGATGTTCAAATCTTTGATAGGATGAAGTTGACATAGATATTTGTTATCATTAGGAGGAATCAAGCTTTATATGGCCACTCATCATTACTTTATTTCTGTCATGTTCATTATTACTGTGAACTTGATTGTTCTTTCTAGAAGAAACCTATAGAAATGGTAAGGTTACTGCAAAAGCCCTTAGTTTGGGGTACATATAAGACAAAAACACATAATGCTCATGAGCCTTGTAGTAGGACTGTGGTGCATGAAAATGCCTGAAAAGAAGGATCCCCTGAGATACTGTGAAATCAGTCAAAGCATTCAGCTGTGGATACGCCACGGAAATCTTTTGGTTCTTTTTCTTTCTTTCTGTCTTTCTGTCTGTCTTTCTTTCAACTTTAAAACCTCAAACCTACAATTAACTTGTTAAAAAGAAACAAATCAAAACCCAGCCCAACTGCTCTGATTTGATTTAGGCTTTGCAGAGCGTGGGGGTTCCCGGGCACAGCCCTCCTGCAGGTCGACTGGGGAATTGCTGCAGCATGCCGCTGCAGTCGCTGGCTTCGGCGTCCTGTCCACACAGCCCAGTAGTTGTTCAAGTATTTTAAAAGTATTGCTTAAAAACATTTCTTCAAAGAAAAAGAACAGAGGAAACTACTTGATATAACAACCGTTGGTGCTGTGTAAACATGGTGTAGCTGAATGCTGTAAAATACAGTTCGTTCAGCAGGGCAGCAGAGGCCCAGTCCGTTGAGCAGGAGTCATTAATAACAGTGAGGTGTCTATACAGTGCTTTGAAAATGAGAATTTTGCCCTCTTTTTCTGTGAGTAAATTAGGTCAGAGTGTTCCCAGAATTTACATTTCAATTAAAAATCCCAATAATAACACATTGTGCTTATAGTGAATGATTCCTAGTCAGGGAAAGATGATATCTCCTGTTACTTTGTTAAAGAAAAGACCCTTGGTTGCCGAAAGGCCACACATCAGTGGTAGGAACTCTTCTTCCTTGTTTGTCTTCTTCAGTTAACTTAAACCTGCGTGAGGATAAAGCGCTGTAATCGGAGCTCAGGCTTTCACTGTCTGGGTTAGATATGTTCACGTTTGTATATTTCGATCTCTAGAGGGTTTGGGAAATACAAAAGAAAACAAAACTTTTCTTTCTTTTAAACTCGCACACACCTGAAAAATTAGACAAATGATCCCGTTTCCTTAAAAGTAATTTCCTTTTTGTATGGGGAAGAATTGTTCTAAAGCATACTGTCCAGTGCAGCTTATGCTTATGATTGCTGCTTTTTCCACAAAGGCTTGCAAATTCTTAATTGAAATGCTATTATCTCTTGACTGCCAAAGCCTGTTTTTCCTGTCAACCACAAAAGAGCAGTGCCAATCACAAACTGTATTAGTTAGTTTTCTCTTTCCATGTACTTCATTGCTTACAGGATGGCTGCATTCACCCTATGGGACTGTTTCTCTTAGTGAAAGCACAGTAAATATTTTTAACCAAATTTTTAAAGTAGTCACCAAGAACAGGGATTTAGACAGTCACTGTCGGCGTATGTAGGTAGCATTTGTGAGACTGAACAGTAATTTATAGAAATCAGATGAGTTTAAACTGCCTGTTGTCTACTAAATTGTAGCGAAACACCTCAGTTGTTGAAATAACTATAATTTGAACAGAAGTGAAATCACAGTTATTGTGTCTGAATAGAAGTTTCCAGTGAAATTGTATGTGCATGTGTGTAAAAACTTAGACTTTATATACCTATCTAAGAACCAAGACAAATAATTCTATTGTCAAACAGGCATTTGTAAGTCATACTGAGCAATTCTGTAGCCTTGTTTTAAGCAAGCAATATAAATTATCCTCTACCCACTGAAAGTTGTTCCAGTCTCACACCAGCAGAGCATGTCTGAGGCTGCCTTATGAGACTGAATGCATACAAGTCTATGGGGTCAGATGATGAGCAGCCCAGGGTCCTGAAAGAGCTGGCTGATGTGGCTGCCAAGCCACTCTCCATCACATTCAAAGAGTTACAGCTGTCAGGATAAGTCTGATAGATCAACATGGGCAGATAGTGATAGGAGGAGGGGGAATGGATTTAAACTATAAGGGGGCAAATTGAGGTTAGATGTTGGGAGTAAAATCTTTACTCAGATGGTGGTGAGGCACTGGAACAGACTGCCCAAAGAAGTTGTGGATATCCCATCTCTGGAGATGTTCAGTGCCAGGTTGGATGGGGCCCTGGGCAGCCTGATCTAGTGGCTGGCAACTCTGCCTGCAGAACAGGGCTTGGAAATAAGTGATCTTTTAAGATCCCTTCCAACCTAAGCCATTCTGTGACATTGTGCACCCGAAATTGCTGCAGAATAGGGTTTGTTATTGTTGTTGTTTTGTTTTTTCCTTTCCCTATGGAAAATAAAAATAATATGGTGGAAAGTTTCTGAATTATAGTGGAAATTGGTACCTCTCTAGAAAACACTGCTTTTTTTGCATACATATAAGTAATATTCCATAGAAGAAGAGTAACTTCAAAGTGTGCTTATTTTCCAAATCTCACTCTACCTACACAGAATTTGTGGCATTTGCTTGATAAATCAGGTCTCTGTTGCTCCAAGATCATCCTGCCTGGAAGTCACTGCTCTATCTAAATAACTGTAGTAATCAGTAGTATCCTACTACCAGTAATTTTAGGGTTGCCTCGCATTCTTATTATTCACTTTTAAGAAATTTGTGGTGGTGTTGAATCATGCGTGGTCTTGATACAAATCAACTGAAACGTATTTGTGGTGTTTGGGTAATCTGTGAATACTTTCAAACTTCAAGAGGGAAGATTAATGCATCCTTGACTATTTGCCATGGTTACTCTCTGTATATTTCCCTAATATTAACAGTATAACCTCCACTGTTTTTATTTTCACCTCTGCAAAAGCTTATCTTTCTCTCACTGGTGTTATGCAAAATGTAGCTAACGCTTCTTGCCTGAGAAAGCGAGCAATAGGAGTACACAGCACGGATGGAAAGCATACAGCTACCCAACCTCTAGTCTTCTAAACGCATGACTTACTGCTGATCCACAAATGCTCAAGGTAAATCTGCAATCTTCCTTTACCTTCTTGAGACACGTAGCTGAAAAGAAAAGAAAGTGGAGGTGGGCTGTGTGTTCAAAATGACAAGAATCTATTGATGCCCATATTGGACAAGCATATTGACATTCCCATATTTATTTCAGTAAACAGGCCTGAACTTGTAGTTATTCTAATAGTTTCACCTTCTGTAGACAGTGCCATTTTAATGCTTGTAACTATTTCCTGGTGATCAGGAGAGAAAGAACTCGAGCAATATTATCTCTTGCGTAGACAGATGAAATAGAGAGAGAATGGATCTGATTAAGGTCTCAGAAGTCTTCTATTTCTATTGCATAAAATTGTACCAGATAAGTAGATGATTGACTTCAGCTTTCTCCTGTTTCCCGTTACCCTCTGCTTTCCAGCATTCCTTGTCGCAGACCTGTGAAATCAAACCAAAACACATCCTTTTGCTTGCAAATGCATGTGCATCCTTCCTCATATCACTGCCATAGTCATGGCTTTGGCACCATGTTCTCTACAGTACCCGCCAAGAGTTCAAACAATGCAAAGCCTTATTGATGTTATGAAATAGATTTCAGGAGTCAGTAAAAATGGCTGAGTGTCCTGGGGGCAATGCACATTTTAAACAAAATCCTTGAGCTTAGTGAAGGAATGCTGTGTACCCACCCC